>OZ016505.1:9349906-9393051 GCA_963966595.1 Physocephala rufipes
TTTCATTCTTAATTTGCGGAAACATAAAAATAATTTAAAACCTCTTTTTTATTCTAATGCGACGGGATTAGACTGCGCAATTTCCAAGAACGAATTGACATCTTAGCATTGCTTTCACCTATCTAGGGAGTTATAGAATTTCACGTGAGATTTAATAAAATTAGAACATAGTGTTCTCTTACAGACAATATATGAAGGACTACTAAGCTGAAATTACTAATTAAATATGTTTGAATTTGATTGAATTTTTTAATTTCCAATCTACGTTTAATTAAACTTTAATAAGGGAATAGAAGTAACATCGAAATTGGTGTTTTGCGCTAGCCCACTTATAAATTTGTCTAGTTGATGCGCCCTGTTTTCAATAAGTGTCATACGCACTGTCAAAATAATTTTCATAAATAATAGGACTTATGTGATGTGGTTTATCTATGGATTAGTGAGAAAATAATTAGTTTTAGATGTAAAATATATAGAAGGCGGCCATAAACAAAATTAATATCCTTGAAATTGTATTATAAATCTAAAATGATCAAAGCAATCCTTGTATTTAACAATCATGGCAAACCGCGGCTCTCGAAGTTTTATCAATATTTCGTACGTGAGTCTCTTCAGTTAATCATAATCGGATTAATAATAATTATTATTAATAGAATGAAGATATGCAACAGCAAATTATTAAAGAAACATTCCAGTTGGTGTCGAAGAGAGACGATAATGTTTGTAATTTCTTGGAAGGCGGCAGGTATGAAATGCATTTTAATTGGATCGTTGGCTGTTTAAGTCTTTTATTCTAAATTATATAACAGTTTAATCGGTGGTTCCGATTACAAACTTATCTATCGTCATTACGCTACACTTTATTTCGTATTCTGTGTGGACTCTTCGGAAAGTGAGTTGGGTATATTAGATCTCATACAAGTTTTTGTGGAAACGCTCGATAAATGCTTCGAGAATGTATGTGAATTGGATTTAATATTTCATGCGGACGCCGTTCATCATATCCTTGCTGAACTGGTAATGGGAGGTATGGTTTTACAAACGAATATGGCCGATATTTTGGCACGAATAGAGGAGCAAAATAAACTGGTTAAGCAAGAAGTGAGAATAATTAAAGCCATAAAATAATGTTCTTTTTTATTTTATTTAAATTCAATTATTTTCAGGCTGGAATTTCAGCAGCGCCAGCACGAGCGGTTAGTGCAGTTAAAAGCATGAACATTCCTCAACAAATCAAAGATATTAAACTGCCCGATTTACCTCAAGCTATTAAAGATTTAAAATTCTGACCGGGTTCAAGTACCAGCAATACCCTTGCAGATGCAGCATTCGTTATGAAGCGTTCAACTTCGACTAACTCGGCCGCTTTGGCTTTTGCTGCAAGTAGTTGCAGCAATAATAATAACAACTATAGCACCAAGATTATTAATTCGAATATAGATAGCGACTTCAATATCGCAAATAACTATTTTAATTCTTTTCTAAAACATTATCCAAGTATTTACGAACCCATTGATAATGATGTTAGCACTCTAACCCAATTCAGTACAAATCAGTCTTCAGCATTTAACTACGATTACTATCAATCTCAGACATCTCTTGATATTGGAAAAGCAAACTTTTTGGAAGGTTTACAAAAGCAAGATAATCGTCTACTTCCCAATTTACTTAGTGACAGTGGCAAACAACAAAAACAGACAGTTAATGTAGATCAAAAGCGTTCGTTGCTAGCTTTATCGTCGGATTTTGATGAAATTTGGAAGCAGCGAAAATCTGCATCTGGGAATCCAAAAAAATTTGTCTAAATACTATTGCTCTATTATCATATAAAATGCATAAGATTGATATTTGATCAATGCTTGAATACCTAAAGTATCAGATTTGGAATCGTTGATTGAAAACAAATTAAAGAAATGTAATAAATTTTATGCTCTGTGGTCTATATTGGGTATATCCTCATCAATAATACCGGAAAGAGACTTTGGCTATCCTTTGTGGTGAAGGTTCAATCGGTAAGTAGCTACAAAAATGAACAAAATAAAGCATTTTTTAATTGGGTTTAATATGAGCAAATTTCTTTCATCACTAATTCCTGTCTTTTTATCACTTTATTCTAATCAAACAGACGTATAAGCGGATACACATAAGGGATTCCACACATTTTGTCAAAAGATAAAAAATAGAATCGTCTTAGAAATAAAGTTTTTCAGTTGTTTCAAAAAAAAACGCTTTGATTCCTTCCGTTGGAAACAGTCTGTTTTGAATTTAATGAAGAATTTTGGTATGAGAAAATATATAGCCTCCATGTTATGAAAATATATAGCACACCCTTATTAAAGAAATTTCACAAGGTGTGGTTAAATGTTGAAGGTGTGGCAGTTGGGTTATCTCTATATGCAGAAAATATTCTCGCAGAACATATACTACGCTCACACCACTCTTGATGAGTTCAGGTTTTGTTAGATTGTAAAGAAAACAATAACAAAACAGCCATAATTTCATTTAAAATTAATCATCCATCACCAGGGTAGAGCAAAAAAGCAAACAACAACAGCCAGGTATTTAGGGTAAAAGCCTAATATGCTTTCATGTAAAAAATCCAGTTTTTACTCGCTTAAAAATACCCTACAAATATCCAAGCGACCAAGCGATTATTACACGTCTCCAATTGATGTTCGTTCTTAAAGCAACTCTGTACCCTGTACCCCAACAGTTTCAGAATATTATTGATTTTTTAGGCTAATTTATTATACTTTTTAAGCTTAATATTTTCTATTTACGTCATTGTTTTCAATTTCAGCACAATCCGTTGATTTCGGGAGGTCCGATTAAAAATATTCGCAAGCGTTTTTATAAAGTAATTGGGGGTTATATAGTATACAGAAACTAATACTTTTATCTCCACCAAAAATTTATACGTAGATGTATTTGCTCCGTTTGCTATTGTTATTGTATTTTCTATACCGTAGTGCCACACCTACTCACACGAACATTTTCCATACTCTTCACTTAGTGGTGAATCCGAATAAATCCAGCACAGACAACCTTTTTCCGCTTTTTTTTCGTTTTGTTTTTTGATGCTTCTTTATAGCCCCCGTAGCCCACGCGGTTACACCCACATTCGGCAGTAGGAAATAATTAATGGTTGGAAGAGAACAGCTTGATTTCAGTAATGTATGTGTGCGTGTGGGTGAATATTTGATATAAAATTCGGTTTACCTTTCGTTTACATACGTTTCTCCTTTTAATTAAATTTTAATTGATTTCATACCTAAAAAATAGCTTTTAAATTCGAAGTTGAAAAATTAAAATCTCATTTTATTATTCCTTAGCTTCTATTTCTAGAATATTCTATTCTAATTTAGAATTATTCATACATATAGTTGTTTTCATGTTTTATTTTCTAGAAATTGTTAGGTCTGCGACTTGAATACAATATTTAAGTCAAATACTGTTTATGAATATATGGTATATCTATTCGTGATACATTACAAATTATATATGAAATAATTTTTCAGCAACATTTTCAATTATTTATTTATTCTTTTTTAATTCTTTTTTAAGAACTTAATCAAACGCATTTTTTGTGACAGCATTGGCTAATTTAAAAAAGGGGTAGGGGCAATAATATTGATAATTTTTACTTTAAAGCAAAGGGAATCTTCACAAAATTTAATTCATGTTTATCAAACACAAACAAATTTAAAATAGATTTAGAATTAAATTTGCAGCTTTCAAAATTTATTGCCTTCTTTTTGAAATTATTACAAATTTTAAACTTTAATGCTTATTAGAAATGTAATTGAATTCAAATTTAATTAGCGTGTTTCCTTCTTTTGCTTCTTCAATTTCTCAAAATTCTTCATAATTAGTACTTAATTCCGTTCCAATAGCTAACTACCGTTGTTTCGAATGCGTTTTCAAATGTTTCTTTAAATGATCGCTACGCATAAATCGTTTAGGGCAATCCATACATGCGTATGGTTTTTCACCCGTGTGCGTACGCAGGTGACGATTTAAATCATCCTGACGCTTAAAGCATTTGATACATTCTCTGCAACGATATGGTCTCTCCGGACCAATATCCTCCTCAAAATAACCGAAATGTGGTACAGCATAAGGTGCGCCTGCCAATGGTAGTGGTGGTGCATTAGCTTCAGGCATTATTGCATCATCATTAGTATCATCATCGTCATCATCCTCAGTAAGCGCATGCATTACTCCATCCACAGGTGATGAAATATTTAGTCTTGTTGAGGTCAGTGAAGCATTTGTATCGTTTTGTAGATGAATATTTTCTCCCGCTGATGCGGCATCTGGTGTATCTTGTTTCTCTATTTTATGATCTGGAGTTATTAAGTTTTCAACCTCATCGCTACAACTTTCAGCTGCTCTATTGACAACTTTGTACTCGTCGCTATTATCAGGACGTTCCAATTTAATCCGAATCGGTTGAGGAACACACGATAGCTCCTCTGTTAAATTTTCATGCTCGATTACATGACGGCCGTGCTTAAATTGTGTGCATTCCAGGAGAGAGGCCATAAAATGCATACCATCATTATAATTAATGCCTTGCTGGGGTAGTGACATTTCAGTTAGCTCGGTTAATGCCGGTTTTTTAGGTATAGGTGGTGGTGCTATTGATGGCGAAGGCGGCTTTTGGTTTATGTTTGCAAGAGAGCGTACACGTTTCTGCGCTTGCATATGTTTAGTGTGAGTTGCGACATGCTTTGTAAGATGGTCGCTTCGTGAAAATTTCTTAGCGCATTGCATACATTCGAAAGGCTTCTCACCGGTATGAGTACGCGAATGTCTGTTCAGTTCGTCGGATCGTGTAAAACTCTTTCCGCAATTAGGCTCCTGACAAGCATAAGGCTTGATACCTGTGTGCCAGGTTAGATGTGAACGAAGGTGAGAGCTCTTTCCATAACTTTTCGTGCAGTTGTCATAAGGGCAAGGAAATTTGCGCTTTGGATCAACTGCATTTGGACTAGCCATTAGCTTCATGGTGGGAGTTAGTGTGATGTTGGGCCTCTTTGGCATCTGATCATTATTACCATTTATTTCATGGTCATCCCCCGTAGATCCAGGAGTATCGTCTATATCTTCTGGCGGTTCATCTTTAATTTCTGGACGTACATCGGGCGTTAACATAAAGTTTATCTCACTTTCGCTCGTTTCTTCCGAATATTGTGCGTGGGGCGTGTCGCTCGCAATTGCAGACATGTTTGCCTTGATAAAATCGCTAAATACAATTGACTTTAATTGCAGTTAATACTTTCGGAAATATATCTACCTTTTTAATAGGCAGATTAGAGTAGGATTCTTGAATTTCTGATGTCAGCGACCATAAAATGGTGAAAACTTACTTTAATTTTTCAGTGGGCGTTCCCGTATAAATTACTGCCACTACCAAACACTGCCACACCCCGCTCAACAAGACAACCAACAACCACTAATTTCTCTTGCCTCACTTTATCGCTTCGGTCCAACTACGTAACCATAAGCAGCAACCATGGAAGACACGATATCGTAACGACTGCGTTTCCTTTTCTATCAGACCAATGTCATCAGTCGATTATAATTTAAAAATAAATATTCCAAATATTTTTTGTGGATTTGGTTACTTCTGGGCGTCCTATTATTGTGATCAACTATTTCGTTTATCGCCTTCAGCAATTATCTTCATTAAAACGTAACACAATCTAACGCGGTCGGCAGGTTTTATTTTTCTGAAGGCTTCATCTCCCATCTGCAGCTTTGAAGAGTACGTATCTAACCAACACACAAAATAATGACATCTGTCAATAGATCCATTTATTGGATAAATCTGTCAATAGATCCATTTATTGAACACACGTTGAGATGTGTTCAACGTTTTTATATCGTTAAATTCAATGCAAAATCATTTGGCAGGCGAATAGATTTTATCTAAAACTAATCTTAAATAAATATGCGAAAAAACTATAAGAATTTAAGAATTTAAAAATCGAAATGTTCTTCGTTAAAGAAAATGTGAACTGGTCCATCAGTTAAAATATAATTGTTTCAAAAAAGCCAATATATTTGTTTCAAAGGAAAAACTATATAATTATTTCAGAAGATTAAGCGTAAACTTTTTCTAAAAATTCCGGTGTAATCCCATTTAGTGAAAGTAGAACTTAAAACTTTTAAAATTACATTTCTTCGATTTACAGACCTTTTTCATAAATTTGTTATATACTTTAAAATTGGTTGACGTAAATGTTCCATGATAATTTAAGTAACGATTAGAAATGTTTCGCGCTGATATAGCTGTAATTTAATTCCCCAAAATCCCTCATTTAATTCCTTTTTTAAATTAAATCTCGTAATCAATAAGCAGTCTATTACAATCAGATACAATATCGCGACTTCCGCATAAATTCATTCCCAAAATTATTTTAAAAAGCATAGTTTCCATTATCTATGGTTCACAATTAAGAACTTTAAATTTCATTGACATTTGAGAGAATATTTGATTTTGAATATAATTTAAAATTTTTATATGCAATTAAAAATAAATTGGATTTTTCGTTAAAAATTTTATATATAATATAAATTTAAATTGTGATTTCCATATCTTGTGTATTAATTTGTAAGAAATGGTAATGTAAAATTTATCGTGTAAACAATAATTTGTCCACCTCTATTATGTTTACCGGCTTGTCAAATATATTTAGCCGTTAAGGGCGAAACTCAACGAAACCCGCCCATGGCAGTTGAACATTTTGCATCTAATTGTGTCGTGTCAAGTGAAGGAGAGCAAAAGTATTTTTAAAAATTATTTGGAGGTGAAAATTTAAAGGAAAAGTGGTTCAATATTTGCGCAGATTCCAGTTCATTAATAAATATAAAACCGTAATTGGAAAATAAAATAGAAGTTATGAAATTCATTTCAAACGTAATGAACCTTAGTAAAAGCGCAGCTGGCGGATTTGACTCATGAAAGTACTGGCTTCCTTGAGTAGCAGTGCTTGGCTTAAAAGGGGTAAAACTACTAATAGGATTGTATAAAAATAAATTGTATAAAAATAGGATAACCAATTATCCTTCTGAAATTAAATTTGCTGATAAGTATAGTTTATACGTTTAATGAAAAAACAAAACGAAAAACCCGTCAAATAAGAAAATCATGCATGAAGGAGAGAATAATAAACTTGACGAAAGAATATGTGGTTTGATGTAGATGTGAAAAATGCTGTAAACCGGTCGATCAGCACCTAAGAATTGCTCAATTAGTAGTCGAAGTGCTGAGTGATGGTTCAGTTGTTTAGATAGTGTTGAGTATAAATAATGTGAGTGCTGACACGGCGACAAATTATGTTGGGGAATTTTTTTGTGTCAAGGAATTTATGAAAATATTTTCGTCTTCACAAAGATAAATTCCTAAAGAAATGGATTTTCTTATTTGTAATAACGACAGATCTCTGATAACTATAAGAAATTATTCGTTTTAGAATCGTAAGAATCGGTTTCACTTTATTCTACAATTCGGAACCTGTCAGTGAGCACTGAATTTGTTATTCGCTAAGTTCGCGTCCTATTCGAGCCAACAGGCTATTTCAAATTTTATAGTTTGTACAAAGCGAAATGAAATAAAAATATTTCTTACTTTAGTTAAAATATTTTACAAAAGAATTTGTTTGCAATTTGTGTTTGCATTTTAAATTAATATTAAACATCTGTCGTAAAATTATGTGTATTCTTCCTCGACTTTTATCTCGATTTTTAAAAAATTTCCATAAGTGCAAAATTTTGAACATCGTAACGATTAGTTAGAATTTGTTAGTTTTATTTCTCAAATCCGCAGCGCGAAGTGTAGTTGAGCTGTGTCGTTTGTGTGAAGAAATGTCAGAAGTGCCGAACTTTGCAGAAACTTTGGTTGGAGTACATTTTTGATCCCTGTAGTCTGAAGAGAAGGAAGTATAAATTGCATTTCATAGAAGCATTGCCAGGCGCGAATAAAACTAACAAATTTCAATAAAGCAAGAATTTTCGAAATTGCAAGATTTTCTGAATTTAAAATTTTTATTTTGGTGTGTTCCATATTTAAACAATTATTTTTAATTTTTTAAGTAAATACGTTGGAATTCAAGTATTTAAAAATAAATCAAATATCTAAAAATAAATTTCTGATAAGTATTTAATTGTATTGATAGTAATTCTTGTCAAAATACAATAAATTTCGTTTTCATTGAAAAATATTCTTTTTAAAATATATGCAATTTTTGTGTGTATTATGAATATAATGAATTAAAAATCTTTGTAGAAAATATTGGAAAAATAAATTTTGAATAAAGTAATAGAATCGTCTATTATGAAGAATTTTTTAAAAATATTTAGGACTATGACATATAATTTTCAGATAATGAAAACTTCTTGAAATATATTTTAATTATAAAAAAATCATAATTGGTTTACATTATTATACAGTAAAGTGTTTATATTAAAGATAAAAAGATTTGAATTTGGTGCGTGTTCGAAAAGATAAAAAATCAAATTAAATAAAAAATTGTGTTATATTTATATATATAAAAAGTGTAACAAAAACAAATTTTTGGAAAGTGTTTAATAGAATTTAAAATCTGAAAGCAGTTATTTGAAATTTATACAATTCAAAAGAAGAGGAAAAACCAAAATATTTTATAAAAATGTCAGATGAAGTTGATCGCAATGACCCCGAGTTAAAGTATTTGTCGGTGGAGCGCAATCAATTTAATGATCCGGCAACGCAAGCCGAATGGACACAAAAGCGTCTCGTGTGGGTGCCACATGAAAATCAGGTGCGTACGATTCCATATTTTTAATATGGAAATTAACTAATACCTTCAAATTTAATTTATTTTTTTAGAAAGGGATTATTACTATATATAGATTTTCTTCTGATTTACTAATTAATGGTAATTGACAGATATTGTTTTAAATTATTTACATGATTTACATTATTTGCATGATTTACATTATTTACACGATCGACATTATTTAACATAAACAAGAGAACCCTTCAACAATTCAATCGAGTAACAATTTCATTTTTGTTCTTAAGTATATTTCTTACCTTCGGTTTATAATATTAAGCTCTCTACCTGTAGTGTATAATTTTCTCTTAATGTTAAAAGAGATGCGGGTAAACTACGTAACTTTTTTTAGTTCCTTCAATCTTCGCTTTCTTTTTTCTTATTTGTTTTTAATTCAAGAGGCAACGAAGACCAGCTTTTTTAAAGTAGTTTTTGGAATGAGTCAAAAGAAGGTTGAGTAACAAAAACGAAGTTGAATGTTATTTTTGTTACGATTACATTTTAGCCTTTTCTCGAGACACACCAGTGTCGTAGATGTTTTATTGTTGTTGTTGCTGTTGCTCATCCTGATTATTTGTATACCCTACATCCAAAGGGATAGAGTATAATACATGTTCTTCCGTTTGTAACGTGTTGAAGGAGGCGTAGTGGGTATAGAAGAGTATATATATTCTTTCTCAGAATAACCTGAGTCGGTTTAGCCATGTCCGTCCGACTATCTGTCTGCCTGTCTATCTGTGGAAATCACGATTGCAGTAGGAGGTATAGGCATGAAATTTGGGTTATATATTAGTTGCTGTTTGAGATTGGAAATGGGATAAATCGGACCGGTGTCGAGCCTACCTTCCATACAAAACTATTAGTAAAGACGGATTTCTCAGATTTTATATAAGTTTTCAAAGTGGAATGTGATAGCCGAGGTGTTGGTATTAAATATTATCACTTCACAAAAATGGGAGTGGTACAACCTCTTTATCATGTATGTACATTATCGACAAAGGTTGTGTTGAAGATGACCTATTAGGCCTAAATTAACCAAGAAGGCAGAAATGTAATACTGAAAGCGGCGTGCACCGCCCACTGATTATTAGGATCGAACTATATGTTTTTATTACGGGTGTAGGGTATATAAGCTTCGGTCCGACTGAAGTTAGCGGTCTTACTATTTACATTTAATTTAGAGAAGAAATGACTAATACATGAGAAACCTTAAAAAATATATTACAGGCGGAATCAAACATTAACCGAAATTATGAAAGCCACATTTTTTTCAAAATAAAGGACTTATTACCTGGCCATTTAATCCGGCTTTAAATAAATCGCTAAGAGTGATTCATATGAAAAGTATTTTGTAAATAGTTTAAATACCGGAGTATAAACCGGTTTTTTTGTTTCATAAAATTTTTCTGAAGGGAAAGCGAGAAGGAGTGGTAGTCGATCGACGCTGATGATCCGTAGCTCTTAAAAATATATGCGAGTAACAACGAAAAAGTGAATAAAGAAACAGTTTTATAGGATTACGGGATGAGCGAGGACGAAAGAGATTTTTATTAAAAAGAAATAAAAAGAATAAAAAGAAAAATCGGGGAGAAAGTTAGATGAAACTGGTGTTCGTCGAAAAGGAAATTGGAAACAATTATTTATACAGTTTTTCTAGAACTATTATTTTTTAAAATCAATCTAAAATTTTGATGATTTTAGGAGAAATTAGTAATAGTATTATAATAGAATTTTAGTAATTCAACAAATCCCTTAGGGAAAGTGACCCTTGGGTACAACCGATTATAACCAAAATCGGACGTATATGCTATATGTTATAGTCGACCGAAATACAAAATAGCAATTTCTTAGGGCTAGGCGCTTTTCACTTCTGGGCGAAACAATATAAAACCATACAAGACAACTGCTTTCTTGGTACAACGGATTGTAAGTGAAGACTGGATGTAAAACTAGATCGTTCGCAACTATATTTTAAAACAATCCTATATATAAAATTTTAACTTTATCGCTAGTTGTTTTTTAGTTCTGTGAGTTACGTCACGATATTGATATTTTAAAAACTTTCGCGAGGCGATAAGTAAACATAATTTGAAGGGAACAAAAATTCAGCGTTATAACAAATTTTCTTTATTTTTTCATTCCTATAATTTTGAATGGGATTAAGCCCAGTTATCAGTATCTGTTAATTAAATATATTTTTGAAGAAAATAAAATTTTATACAATTACTCATTCCCATAATATTTTATTTACTATAATAATTATCACAAATACCAAAAACGAACTACCATTTTCAGTGAAATGAAGCTACCAAAAGATAAGCTAAGTTCAAATAATATACACCTGGGTAATAAATCTATCTTTATCTTAAAAGTGTTTAGATAAAATTCTTTTAAAATTACTGGATGGTTTGTTAATGCCAGTAGTATATGTTTTCGCAATTTTTAATGAATTTTAATAATATTTTTTTCAACGAAAATAATTTAATCTATGAGTGCAATTTAATCTAAAATGAATACGGACAACTTATAGTATAAAGACAAGAATATTATTTTATTAAATTTTTATCATCACAAGTGTTTTTGTAGGTTCTCAAAACTTCACTACTTCACTACAATAAATGCAATGCAACAACTTATACACAAAACATGTTTATTTGAAAATACTTATTGCTATTTTTAATATGTCAAAATTAATAAATAATGTGCTTGTCCAGGATTCCAATTATTCCTTCTCGTCTCGCCTTTCCTGTTGCTTTTCAACTGTTTAGTACTACAATGGTACTAAAATGTTACCGTGTATAACTATGTCAAACAGTTCAGAAGCAACAAATCGAATCATGGATAAGCACAAGTCGCCGCTTAACCAAAATACCGATTACAAATTTGAATGGTACAAAGAGTATGACATATTTGTTATGTATTATGTGTCACAGATCACCAGAATAGGGCTGCATAACAATAAAAGTGACAAATATCACGGCGGAGAGCTTTTAATTTTTAACCGGAACAGCTATTTGCGACACAAGTTATTGGGATGACATGTGTCACTGAGTTGAGTTTTGTCGCTCGACCAAAATAAGGGAGTAAGCTTATAAATTGTTAAACGCGAGGAACTTTTATGTAATGTTCTTTAATAATTTTATCTTTTACTGTTTTATTTTTATTACATTTGTTTATTACCTGAATATCTCATTCCTTCATTACCTTTAATGCAATTAAACGCGTTCAACATGAACTCACTCTTCTTCTTTAATGCGTTTTCCTTTTTATGTTCTTCCCTTAATTTCCTTTTCGTTGCGATTCAACTTCTGTCGCATTTTCAACATCATCGATTTGTTGCGTTTTTGCGGTGTTGCTGAATTGTTGCTACTGCTGCTAAACGACACAGTCACAGCACAACAGCAACGTTTCCAATAACAACAAGAACAGCAGAAATGCCAGCAAAATAATTCGTCCATTACGTGTTCCGTTCAGTCAATCGGTCATCGAACTTTATTGAGAATGTAATAATTGATTATAAGGAATAATTATATATTCCATATTTACTTTTTCTTAAAAGAAAGTATTTACGTAGTATTTTTTTGCGAAAACATTTTTCGGTATGTGTTTTTCTGATAATTATTTATTGCATATGTAAAAATATATTTGTATATAAACACTTACAGACACATACACACGCACACACACGCACACACACACGCACACACGCACCTACACGCACACACATACACACACATGTTCACACACGCAAACACTCACATGAACATATACACACGCACAGCCACAAACACAAACACTCTCACACACCCACAAATATACACACAAGCACAAAAACACTCCTTCACATACACACACGCACATGCACACATACACACACGGATGCATATTTGTTGACATCAGCGCATCACAGTTAAAATATTGTTACTTTCGGAATAAGTATAATATTTTACTACAATAATTTTTTTCATGAAAATAATGATGTAATTATCGAATGTCGATTAATTAATTTGTTGAAGAAAAGCAAATTGAAGAAATTTTAATAAACGAGACATTATATTTGTAGTGCCCTAATTAATTAATAATTAAAATAATTGAATTAATAATTAATTCAGTTAATTAATAAGTGGTTAATTAATAAGTTTTGTTAATTTTTAATAAAATTTTTTCCCAAAATTATTTATGAAAATAAGCAAAATAAAGTAATGCGGTTTGCTCCTAAAATGCTTGTAAATGTATTCGTTCGTCCGTAACGCAGATTCCTGTTTTGTTCAGTGTATTCGTAGAATAAATTTTATTTGTCCACATTTACTATTCTAGATTTAAATATATCCTCGATATTGGGTGTGGCACGATAATACCAGTGGTGATAAAAACAACGAGAGAAATATCAACCCGAAGTTAGACAATCCTCATGTGGAGCCTTTTGTCTCTTCTAGCGAGCCTACTTTTTAGGTGATTATTAACTCGTTAACTGTTAAGTTAAGAGAATATACGTTTGTTTGTCAACTCGTTTGACAATGCGGAACTTTTTCTTTGTAAGCAGAATTAATATCGTCGCATGTAAACAATGTGCTCGCATATATTCGTAGTAGGATTTAATAGATAAGAATTACTTAAAAAACTTCCCGTTTAAGGCGGTTTTCATTGCAAGGAATAAATCGCCCGTCATTCTCATTGCTCTGGTAGTTCACGCATAACGAAATATGTCGTCGTAGCTAGTTAATTTGTTTATGCTGCATCCATTTTTAGAGTTAAACTTTATAACGCAAAGCCACGATAATAATTAATAACCAAATTATTTTTCTGAATTTACCGTGAATTTACTGATTTTACTGATTTTACAAAGAACGGTCTTGAGAGGAATTTACTACGAAGGTGCAGAGTTTCGGTCAGACTGAAGTTGCCGCCTCTGCATAATTTTTGCAATAAATTTGAAATTATTACAAAATATTTAGCAATTAAAATATATCGACGTTATAAACTATATATTAAATATATAATTAAAATAAATAATGATATAGACTATTAGTGATACTATAAACTAAATAAATAATATTTTAATAGCATTATCAAAATATGTATTTACTATATTTTAAGTTAATAAAAAAGTAAAAAATATTAAAATTTTATAAACAAAAATCTACGAAAACAGCAAAGGCAAAAACAATAGCACCAGCTGTAAAAATTTTATAAACAAATATATCATCTATAGACTTTACGAATTGAATGGGTTTTCTGTGGGGTATCTCCATTTTCTTTCTATACAAAGAAAGTCAATGGCAAAATCAGCAGATGACAATTAAACTAAAACAAAAAAATTTAAGCAATGAATTAAGAAGTTCTTTATTTTCTTCTTTGTTTATCGAGTATTCTTTACATGCATTCTCGGTATATTGCCTTCCTTAAAAACATACCCACCTGTAAATTAATATCATTATTTTTTTAATTATAAAAGGAGTTAATTTTTCGTAATAATATTGATTCATCACTTTATAATCTTTTTAAATGCTTAACATTTATATATATACATATATTGTATACATTTGGTATATTTATTTAATTTTTAAATCTTTTTTAATTCTTCTTTTTTTCGCTTTATTACTGACTTATGTTTTCTTCTACTCTTTTATGGACAATTATTTCTTTGAACAAATATAATTTTCGATACCAATCGATTGATGCCGATCGCTCGCGTTCTACCAGAATATGCTTTTAAAGCAGAAAGGTTTAAATGAAAACAAAAAAGATAATACCTCCAGTATATAAACTATGGATAAATTATAAATATATTTATTATATAAGCTGCAAACAAATTTCGAAATATTTGAATTTCTTATATTTGCTTTCTTACATTTCACCAAAATATTTCTTTCGAATAGAAGAGTTTTTTCAAAAAGATTGTACGCCAATGTTTGTCTTTATTTGAAAAGGTTTTAAAAAAATTGTTTTTAAAATACTTTTCATTAGGGTAATCTTCTTTTGCTTCATCATTTTTTTAAAAATCTTTTAAAATTTTCGGGCAGTAAATTTCAACGTCTTCCAAGACTTATTTTTAAGAAATTTTTATCGTTTCTTTTGCACGATTTTTGTTGTCGATTTGCCTTTCTTTTTTTTCATTTATATTTATTTAGTGGAATTTTTTCCATTTGTGTGCCTTTGACTTTGTTCGATTTTTTTATTTGTCTTTTTTTGGTTGTTTCGTCATTGTTTGCTGATTGCTTTAAATTCAGTATAATTTCAAATTCATTTTCTTGCTGTTCTTGTTCTTGTTCAGGTAATACCTTATCATCGTTTTCTTTCATGGTTGGTTTTTATATTTCATGCGTGTTGCTCATTATTTATTGAATTCTTTTCTATGTACGTATAATAATGTCTGTACGTATTTTTGTTAATATGCGAACATATATATAATTTTTCATATCATTTTTAGACCTTCTGGAATTTAGTATGCGCAAGGCAACTCTTTCGGTTCTGTTCGCTAATGAAAAAGTAATTTATCGTAATAACGAGTAGACATTATCAATCAAATTTAAAATTAATTTTTGGAATAGTTTTAATATCTCGTTATGCACTTCTTTTATAAAATGAAATCGCGAAAGTTTTTGAAATTTCCACATTCTAACGACCTCTGAATCCATTTTGATGAGATTCGTCGTTACGTAACTGACTGACCTTCTACTTCGCGACGTAACTCACGGAATTCAAAAATGTTTAAGAGGGCATTTTTCTTGGAAGGTTTTGTAAATTTTTGCCTATAACTCACAAACGCTTAATCGCAGAATGAATTTTATATTTTGAACTACATTAATATTTTAATCGGTGCCTTAGATTTTAATTATGAGCGGTTGTCTCAAAGGACCACTTCGCTGAATGAGTTTCTTAGAAATAAAAATGACGACGTAAAAAATTGGTATTTTGGGTTACTCCGGTTTTTGTTGTAAACGCTTGTGACAAATGTCCATTTTCATATAAAGGTTTTATAGAATTTTACATAAAACTAAAAACAATTGCGTTGTAAAAAAGTCGTGATTTATGCCGGCCACTAGATATGTCTTTTCGTTTGGTTTTTATGGTAATGTAATTTCGAATATAATAATGTCGAAAATAGGCTAATTTTAAGGCTTCCTTTTATAATTTTCCTTTTATGAGTTGAAAGGAAAAATGAACAGAAGTGAATAATTACATCAAATACCCGAATGAATATAATTTCCAACCCTGAATTAGTAAATTTCCTTGAAAAATTGCAAGGATTATCATTAGGCATATCTAAACTACCACGATCGTGTTGTGTAATAGCTTTAGTTTTGGCACTTAGCCTTTCAGATTTATTTCTTTTCTATTAATAAATTGTTAATACATTTAAAGGTATTTCCAAGTAATTTTGATTTGACGTCGATGATATTGTGCGTGTATTCATAACATACACAAACACTTTGTAAAATTCTCCACAATTACAATAAATTTCTTATTTGTAAAATAAATAAAATACGAGCATGTATTGAAATGTTGAGGCGGAAACCGTGGACAGATGAGGCCAAGGAAAACCAACTTTCAGTGATTTAAATAAATTTTCTGTTGACAGAAACTTTTGAAACGGAGAATAAAGACTAAAGCCGCATAAGTATGTACAGCAGATTTGTTGTTTTCTTTGCTGTTGTTGTTGATTTTTTAAGTCAGCAAATAATATGGAGAATAAAAAACAAAATGACCAAAATGTTGTATACGCTACGCTCGCAGAAGTTTGTAACGAGACACGCCTTTATTTAAACAACGCGTTTCCTTGGACATTCAATTTGAAAATATAATTTTAGCTAAAAATTTGCTCTACAAACTGAGAAATTTATATAAGCTCATGTTGGTTTTAAGAGTTGGGCGTGATATTGAGCCGATTTTATCTATTTTAAAGAATCAAGAAAACAACGAATATATTTTTATATACCGATAGACGGCCTTAGACTTATTAGATCAGAATTTAATTCTGAGTCGGAACATATATACTTTTTTATATCAGTATTGTCTCCTCTAACGCGTTACCGATGCAAGCGTAAAGTGGTAGTGAGTGTAGGGTATAAAAAAAGAACAAAAACTAAAAAATTATGGAAGTTAATGTTAAACCAAAAACTTGGTAAAATCATTAAATTTTTCCTCTTTTTCGATCTTTTTCTCTTTTCTTCTTCCTTTAAATTACTTTTTTCCTTTTCTTTTTCCTGTATACTACTTGATTGGAAGTAATATTGTTATAAAACCTTGGAAATACTTCTTACTCTAGTAAATGCTCAAATAGTAATGGGTTCAGTTATTTTAATTACTATTATTGTTCGTGAAGTATTTTGTTAAAATTGTTATCCAAATGATTTTTCAAATACTTTGGAGCGATAATTATAAAAATGGGTAAACATATTTCATTTTCTTTCCTATTCAGCTTCTCTTCATTTCTATCCATTGTTATCATTTCGATTCTATTATCAATTTGTAAGTAAGTACTTTATATTGGTCGATATATATTCCTGTTGGCAACGCCGTCAGCGTTTTTATTATAGATAACAAAAACAATTGCAATAACGAAAGCAAAGACAAGCATAAACAGATTCATCGGCTTCGGCAGTGCACGCCAACGACACCGACATCGACAACGACCGGAAAAACGTACCGATAAACGAACAACGATTGATAATTTTCAAGAACTGAAAACCAAATAAAAATAGAGAACAACAATAAATAGACAACAACCAAACCAACATGAACTATAATGTAGTAACAGGATGAAAACCATCCATTGCAAGACTCGATGAAGTGGAAAATAAGAAAATTGAAAATCGTAGATAGTTTTATATTTATTTATTGTATTGGATGTATGTTTGTTGGCATTACACTACAGGAATGATGGTATGGACCTTTTTTGGAGTAAAAATAATTATCTTAATTTAATCGGTCTAGACAATTTTTCATAAGAGCTATTTTTTCTCCCTCTCTCTCTCTCTCTCTCTTACTCTTTCTATTTCAGTATATTTTTTAAAACTGATATTTTAAGTTGATTTGAAAAATGAACAATTATCATTCTTTCGATTACTTTTAAGCAGTGCTCGAAAATAACTCTATTTTCAAAACTTTTATTTAAAAGTAAAAGTTTAACTTTTATTTTTAAAAGTAAAAGTTAAAAGTATACTTTTACTTTTAAAAATAAAAGTAAAAGTTTACTTTTAACTTTTACTTTTATTTTTAAAAGTAAAAGTTAAAAGTATACTTTTACTTTTAAAAATAAAAGTAAAAGTTTACTTTTAACTTTTACTTTTATTTTTAAAAGTAAAAGTATACTTTTAACTTTTACTTTTATTTTTAAAAGTAAAAGTTTACTTTTAACTTTTACTTTTATTTTTAAAAGTAAAAGTATACTTTTAACTTTTACTTTTATAAATAAAAGTTAAAAGTTGACTTTTACTTTAATTTAAAAGTTTTTTTAATAAGAGTTATTTAAGACTTTTTCGTAATATAAGTTTTTTGTTGATGAGGTAGATGATGGTCAATACGAACTAACATTGAGCTACGATATGATGAAAAGAATTGATCTTAGCTGGTGGGTTGGAAAATGCACATATAAAGAAAGTATTGTGAAATAGATTTTTTACAGAGTGGGAAGTGGGCGGGGGCCACTCAATACCCCCTAAGGGGCGTTTCTTACCAAAAAATGGCTTTGCGTCAATCGGTAGAAAATGTCGCGAAACGGATATAAAATCAGGTGGTAGGGGGAGTGGCCGCCCCAAAAGGGCGTAGTGGGCGGTTTTTGACAAAAAAACTACTTTGCGCTAATCGATAGGAAATATCATGAAACGGATTTGGGAGATGGTGGTACGGGGCGTGGACTCCCCAAAATGGGCGTAGTGGGCGGTTTTTGACAAAAAACTACTTTGCGCTAATCAATATCAAAGGCCATGAAATGGGTTTGGGACACTGTATAAGGTGGACGTGGACGCACACAAAGAACAGAAGGGGCATTTTTCAAGACCCAAGTATTAAGTATTTTTGTTATGAATTTTCAAAAGACCGTCCCTCATTCTTTCTGACCTTATTTTTTTCTTTCTTCTTATCAATTTCAATAATTTTATTGCACTTCCAAACGGTGACAATACATAAAGAGCGTAATAAATGCCCGCACTTAGCTCCTATGAATATGAAATGTTGATCGTGTAAATTAAACCCTTTCGTCTGATAAAAGGACGGGCAAACGCAAACGCAGGTAAATATGAGGTCCTTGTTGAAATGTATCGGATCTCATTGTTGAAAAAAATGCATGCAGAGAAAATATCATGCTGAATGTAATAATTTCATACAACAAATGTAATTAAAGATCTCAGGCAATGTCGTAAGCATTCTTCCGAAAACCATACTTCCAATCTTCAGCGAACAAATCGGCACATATACATAATAGACTACATGCCATATAAATGAAGATACGCATCCAAAGAGATAACAGAAAAAGAGAGACAGATTGAAAGAAGGAAAAGGCTGAATAATTTTTTTAAACGTGTCTGTAATCCTTGCAGACAGCCAGCAATCAATTGCTTTGCGGCCGTCTTTTATTTATATTTAACGCAGAATTTCACTGGATTTCGAATAGATAGATATATCTTTTTAATAGCAATACTCAATTCCATTGCTTTTCCATACGATTTATAGATAGAAATAATTTACATACTTAATTTGCAAAAAAATATCTCACGCCTCGTGTCTTTACCTACTGTTTATTCTGTATCTTGCTGTGACTCTATATTGCCCTATAGTTGGTTTCTTTTTGGGTTTTTTCTTCGTTTTAAGTTGTTTTTCTTTTTGGACTGAATAAATTTGAAAGAAGGAATGAAAGAAGAATTTCAATGAGGAGAGAAAATAGCGATAATAAAAAAGGAAATATAATCAATAACAAAACGAAGAACTATTTCCTTTCAAAAATTATCTAAAAAAATAAATAATTTTCTTTAGTTATAAATAACTACAACATTTTTCCAATGTTTTTTCCTTTCAGCCGGAGATGAATAGGTTTATCATAATTGTTTGTGAATAACTAAAAAAGATTTGCACTGTCAAGTATTCGTCTGTCCAAAATTGGTCCATTAAAGGTTCAAAAGAAAGTTCAAAATTTCCATTAATTAACGAGAGTTAACGAAAGAATTTCATCATTTGTAACGGCGGCCTAGTCATCATCACGAAACTTCATTATTAATAAAATGACGATTTCAAAGTTTTGTTCTATAGTTGAATTATTTAAATTAGTTAAAAATGAATTGAAAATATATTTAAAAAATATTTAAAAAATAAAATGATTAATTAATTTTTGTTTGTCTTTGTTTCATTTATTTTCAGGGTTTCGTTCCTGCCAGTATCAAGCGTGAGCATGGCGATGAAGTCGAGGTTGAGTTGGCTGAAACGGGCAAACGCGTTATGGTTCAGCGCGATGATATACAAAAAATGAATCCGCCGAAATTCGACAAAGTCGAAGATATGGCTGAATTAACGTGTCTGAATGAAGCCTCGGTATTGCATAATATTAAGGACAGATATTATTCAGGCTTGATTTATGTAAGTGAATCATAAATTT
Organism: Physocephala rufipes; assembly: GCA_963966595.1. NCBI lineage: Eukaryota > Metazoa > Arthropoda > Insecta > Diptera > Conopidae > Physocephala > Physocephala rufipes. Next base: position 9,370,319 of record OZ016505.1, read on the forward strand.
CGTATTCTATTCTATGCTTTCTTTTTACATTTATTTCAATTTTATTTCAATATTAAATATATAAAACATGTATTAAAAATTGTTTTAGAAAATTTAGAACAGACTGGGAAGACGGAAAATCGTTCCAATTATTTAAAAAAAATATCCTTATTTTATGTTTTTAAGTTATATTATTTTCGAATAAAATTCTAATTTTATTTGGAAAAGAATTTGTTTTTGAAAATAGTCTAGAAGATGATAAATTATAAATAAATTCCAAGTGAATCCGAATGATTTTTCAAATGTTCTTATGCAAATTTTATGATTTTCGCGTTACGAGTATGCAGGAGGATGCCTCTGTCTGCATGCGAAAGTGCGTTAAATGCTTCACGCTGCGATGGGACGTGCTTCATTTAATTCGTTTAAATTGTGCATGACGAACGCCACCACCGCAGCTGTCAATAATTATGACACATTACTTGAAGGGAGTTGTGGTGACAATAAATGCAACAACAACAACAACTACTACTACTACTACTACTTGTACTACTACTACTTGTACTACTACTAATTCTTCCCCTAATGTCATTAACGTGAGATAACAACAACAATCATAATTGAACAACAACAAGAATGACAGAAAGAAACAATATGATTGTTGTGTTTATTTCGTTGTTGTTGTTGCTGTTGCTGCTACTGTTGTCACTGAACGTTTAATTTTCTTATCTATATGTTTGTCTAGCGACTGGAGACGGTCAGTCACATGTCACCAATTGATGATGACAAGCAAAATATTAGATTATTCCTGCAACAAAATGAAGTGACAGCGATGACAATGACACCATCAAAATGACATGCAGCACATTTTTTGTGAAATTTAAAATTAAAAATCGAAAATTTAATTTATCGCTTTTTAAAATTTGAACAGATGATAATGATGACGTTTTTATTTTTAAATAATTTTAGGATTAAATCTTATTAAAATTTATTAGTAATCAAATTGCCAAAAACATAAAAATATATTTTATATTTAATAAGATTCGTTAAAATCTCATGAACGACCATAATTTTGTTGAATTTTCGAATTCATGACAATTATTGTGAAGACAATTGCGCTGGCAAATTTTTTGAGTGAAGATTTAGCAAGTTAATTTATTTTATTTGAATTTTTGGCCAGTAGAATTATTTATGCAATCACATATTTTCTTTGTAATTTATTCATGAATTTATTTTTAGAATTTATTTTTAAAAAAAAGTATTGATATAAACATAAAATTAATTATATCAAAAAAATATAGAATAAAAATATTTTTAAAAAAGTACAGACGAAATTAATGACTATTCTCTAAAATAATTTTAAAATTACATAAACAACAAATTAATATTTAATAAACAACAAATTAAAGATTTCTATCTGAAGAAAATTTCGAACCACAGTTTTTTAAAATTCAATTTTAATCGCGGTTAAATTCAAAAATATAAAAATTTGAAAGTTGTTAAGTAATATTTTATATATTTCATTAAACACTTTATTAAGAATTCGTCTTAGAGCTAACTTTTTTCGGTTTAATTTTAATTAGTTGAAATATTTTTTAAAAAATTCCAAACATTCATTCATTTATTCAATACCCAATCCTTCAAAAGCTGAAATGTCTTTTAATTACCGACAAGCAATACATATTTACTTCAAATAGATTTATCATTAATTAATTCAACATTTAAATAAGTCAACAAAATTGTTTTCAATTATAATTAATAAATATTTGTTAGAATTTTTTGGTTGGTATTCGTGCGGCAATATAATGTTCATTATAAAGGATTTGTTGTTGGAAATGGTGCCCCGCCTTTTCGCCTTCTATCATCATTATCATTATCACCGTTCAAAGAAAGAGCAAAATTAATATGAAAAATATAAAACGACAACGACGACGACGGAATGTTTGGGTCGATTTGTATGAACTGAAATATGATAAATAATAATAATGCTGCCACACGGATCGTTCGGTTTGCCGGCATCTGACTATCACGCAATTTGCATGAATCCCAATTGAAATCAGTGTCATACAAAATCGCACATTGTGGCAAATAAAAACCAAAGCAAAAGAAATAAAGATAAGGCGCTGAAAAAATGTAGTTTGATTTATAGAATACGATGCACTATATGAGATTTCTAAAAGTATGAAAAATGATAAGTCAAATTTTATGCTGGTGGTTTAAGTTTAAGTAAATGTTTTAAATGTGAAATTTTTTTGAGAATGCTATTTCGCTTCACGAAGGGAAAAACTAATTTTATTTAAATTAAATCCTTTCTGATTTCTGATTTTTCTGATTCTTCATTCGTTAATGTTTGTTTGTAATGGTTTAATTGTATATGACAAAATTATGATACTCGAAATAATTATACTGCTTTAATTACAGTCTCTGATTAGAGGAAAATTTTAATTTTTTCGAATGAGATTTTCATTAAAACGTCGTAGAGGAGTCTATTAGAGCTTTTTAAGCAGGAAAAATATTTCACGAAATTAGAATTAGAACATCATTTAGAATATTGCCGAAATGAAATTACATTTAATTTAATTTGGATTTGAATTATTGCATTTTGATGGGTTTTTTAAATGAAAAAGAGTGTTATGAGGATTCATTCATGATATTTTTTAACTAAAGTTAAAATTATATAAAGTTATATAAGAATTTCATTCAATTGAATATATTTTATTAAGAAACAAATACAGAAAAATTAAAAAATGTCAAGATTATTTTATACTATATAAAATTTTAATTATATATTATATTTACACACAACGATAATTTTAGTACATCTGCTATTTATGTGAAATAAATTAGAATTATTTCACAAGCTTTCTAATGATTGTAGCATTCATCACTATAATTTGTCAAACTATCAAATAATTTTATTTTGATTTAAATTTTTCAAGTACAAATTTATTTATATACAATAAATATTTTAATAAATTATTTTTTTTTTTGTTTTGATACCCTACACCCGAAGGGATAGGGTATATTCATGTACTTATTCCGTTTGTAACGTACTAGGGGAGGCGTGGCAAGTGTAGAACAGTATGCATATTCGTATATTCGGAATAACTTAATGTTAATAACGTTAATTTGACGATCCCTATCTGGTTGTGGAAACTACGATTACAATCGAACAATCGAAGGAGATATCGAAATGAAATTTGGTACGAATATTCAAAATCGTCATAGGCTGTTTGAGATTGAAAATGGGTAAAAGTGGACTAGCGCCACACCTACTATTCATAGTATATATGGAAATATAGTTTATATATGAAAATATGACTTTTTACTTATTTCTTAGTCTCTAGAGCAGATATCAAGCTAATTTTATATTTCCATAATAAACAAGCAAGGGGAAATTTTACAAAAAATGGGCGTAGCCCGCTCACTGGGAACAGAAATCATAATTGCTGAGGAACTGTCTTGTAATTTGGCTTATCAATGGTTTCTTGAAGTTAAAATTGGCTCATTGGCTACTTTCTGGCCAATAACTCAAAAGTAGCAGAGAATTTTTCAAGATTTCCCTGCGTATTTGCATGCATTTTTGAAGATAGAATTTAATAACCGGGATAACCGGCTTGAATATTAGCACACCACAAAAAGTGAGCTTAGGATTTATGTATTTATGATATGGGTGTAGGGTTATGAGCTTCGATCAGGCCAAAGTTAGCGCTCTTACTTAATGTTATTTGTTTGTTAGATATGCCGTGTTAAGGAGCACTTGCGTAGTGGGTAACAAATGAATGATTTGGGGATCCGAACACGGGAGCGATAAGAAATTCGATGGAATTTTTCAGTTTTTATAATAAATTGTTTGCTCTTTGTGTTTTTTCCAATTTTTCTTTACATATTTCTTTTGTAATATATAATTTAATTATTAAATATATTTGAATAGTAATTTAAATTGGAGGTTATAAAGCGCCCTGGTATTTCGTCTTCATTGAGGTATTTTTAAACAGACTAAAAGCGTCTGGCTTTGCTAGCGGTTTTCTGCTCCCTCAATGATTGTCTTTGACAAATCGACCAAGAATTCCTTCAATTAAAAAATTCAGTAATCTATTATAGTTATTCTTATGTTCTGAATATGTTTCTTGTATTTATAATTTTTTCAAATATCAGAACATTTTTAAATTGAAACGTATTTGTAGCACAAGTAGGAAATTCGATCTTTTGGCCATAAGGTCGAATGAAAATTTGTTTTAAAGCCTGAGATAAGCGACTGGCTTAACAGTAAGGTTAATTGTCTAGAACTCCCATAAGATTGTATGTAAAATTAGAGTTGCGACCGTCACTAGCTTTCGACCTGTTTCTAGTGTGAGTTCGCTTGAATTTTGCTTGAAGGATTAATTCTTTGATCCTACATTTATTGATACATACTTTGAATATTTACGTACTTACGATCGTATATTACGATCTTACTGAATTTTTACGTATTCAGTTATTTTCTATTAATTCTCGCACAAATTGAAATAATAATGAAAATTGCTTTGATGATTGAATTTTACCAAAAATATATCCGACAATATATTGTATTTTCTGTTCTAGATATAGATGTTATAAACAACATCAAATGCTTTGTTTACATTTTTTGTAAATTTTTTTTATTAATTTTTAATGACGTATTATTTTGGTTTATTTATAAACAGAATGATCACCGTTATAATTTTAAATGCAATTTTAATATTTAAGTAATTTCAGATTTTGATATTTATATTATTGCTAATGTTTTATTTATTAAAATAATATTTAATATTTATTGAAATATTTTTGAAAAATCTTTTATATTAAAATAATTTTCTATTATAAAATTCAGTTCTGTAGAGAGGCTCGTGAGTTGACTGGTCCTCTCATACTCAATGTTTGCGAGATGATTCTCAGAAGAAAGAAATTTTGTTTGATTGAGACTGAAGAACTCATTTAATATTTCTAGAATGAAGGTCGATTAGACTCGCTGATAAGATTCAATAGATTTATTATTCGCTATTTAATGATTTTCTTTTTAAAAATTATGTCGTGGTTTTAAAGGATTATGATTCATTTCACATTAGGGTGATTCATTAAAATACAAACAGGAATTTTATTATTGATCAAATCGTCATAGTATTTCTGTTTGTTGTCAAAATTTTATGTTGAAACTATTTGGTCTCGCGTAATGGTTTTAATCTTTAAAATAAAGTAAAATCAAGTCTCTTCGGAAGCTTTTCTGGGCTTAAGAATTAAATGTTGGTAAGAATTAGAAAACAACTTTCAAATTAAAAAAATACAATTTGATCTATATTCCAAATCTGGTCTTTAATGAATACTGTATTGTTTTGATAATATTTAATAAGATTTTTCCTTCAATAGTTGCACAACAAACATAAAAGCCAAGTCCAGCTTGTAATTTGCAATTGCGCAGGCGTGTTTGATTTGAATCTTTACTTACGTTACAAATTCGAACGTTACAATATCTACGAGATCGTTTGTTCTCTAAAAAACAGAGACATTCAAAAGCATTCAAATAAGTTGTAAATTCATATAATCAGGAATGAATGTATGACTAAATTCTCACTCATACATTGAAGAAAACCTGAAATCTCGTATGACGGCTCCCTTTTTTAATTGGAAAACATAGCACGTTTTTTGGCTCGGTTTGTTGGTTGTTGATTTTTGTATGAGTGCTGTTGTTGCTGTTTTTGTTATTGTTATTGGAGTTATCGGTGTTGTTGTTGTGGTAACTATTAATGACAATTTATTGAATTTATTTATTTGCTCATTTTTGTTAAAATCAACAAGCATTTTTTTCTCCTCATTTAATTGAATTGTCATGTTTTTTCATATCTCCCTTTTTTTCTTGCCATAAAAGGCATCGGTACCGATGTTGACAGATCTATGTATAAACATAAGTATGTGTTAAGTATGTGTACATCATACATTTATATATAAGAATTTTAAAAGATGTTCGCAAAAAAAGCAGTCTTCTGAAGGTCTTTTTTATTGTGAAGGTCGTTTTATTAGTAGCTTTTTTGCTAATTTAATTTTTTTAATGTTAATATTTTAGGCGAAGCAAAATTTTAATTAAAAAATCTTTTTTATAAAATTTTTCAAAGCACTAGCAGTTAAAAAAATGCAGTTTCATTACTTTGATTTTCGTTTGTAATGAATCATCATAATTCGGGTTAAATTTATATTTTAAAATAATTATAATTTCTGTTGGAAGTAGTGCCAGTAAAATTATATATGCATTCCAAATTAATTCATTCTTCCTTCTCAGACTGTCGTTATTAATCTTCTTATAATCATTATCATATTCCTCATTGTAATCATAATTTATAATTTATAGTTTATAAGATATCAATAATTTTTGTATTTACTACATGTTAAATTAAAAAATTAAAATAAATAATAGTAAATTAGTATGATATATTTGGAACACTTTTGGATTATGCCTTGTCAGGTGTGGCTTGTTGGCAAACTGGTTCCGGCGATGACTCAATGTCTTTTTTTCCGAGAACGGAAACAGACTTTGAAGATTCGGCACATTTCATAAACTGGTTTGTCTACAAACTAAACTCGGCAGCGGATGACGGTAAAGCGTTCCAAATATCTCATTCGATTCAGCCTGTCGAAAAACCGGAAGAATTTCGAGAATATGTTTTCATACAAGTTTTTTTATATAATCTCTATTATTTTTATATAAAAATTGCTATTTACTGAGTTTTATGAAATTTTAAGTTTTATTTTGTCTCTCTTTTTACATAATTTTTTGTTGGTTTTTGTTGTTGTTTTAATGTTAATTACAAACAATGATTTAACCACGCTCTGTTTAATTTATTAAATAATGCATTGACATTAGCTGTTGATTGTAATTTTTTGCCTTTCTTATTTTAGTTTTCACTTCCGTTTTTTTCGTAAAACTATACATATAAAATTGATACTTATACAGGGTGTTCTGGATAAGATGTTTTAAGAACTCGCTTGTTCTGAGTTTTTATTAAGTTTATTTCATATTTTTAAAAGGCATGAATTCATGAAATTGCGAAACGTATTTAGCTGATAAAACAATGTAAAATTCTACTTCTAGCGTTAGAGGTATCTAGAACATCCCTAAGTACGGGACCTCTAAATGTGGTCTGCTTTTTAATAATTTTTTAATTATGAATTTTAAGTAATTTACTTTAAGAAATATCCCACACGCTGTATTTTTGTTTTTGACAAATTTACATTGTCTTTTCTCATTTTGGTTTAAAATTCGAATTTTATTCAATGTTTTACAATATTTATAGTAAAACCTTTTAAAATCCTTCTCGGAATTTCAAATGTTCAGTTTAATACATTTGTCAATATATTTTTGTTTAAATCTGTTTGGAATTTGTGAAATTAAAGTGACGTCATTCATAAAATGTTTCTTTCGAATAGTTTTCATACTAAGACTGTCGCTATTCCATCGGACAAATTGACATTGTTGTCCACCAAACGAACCTTCTACCTCCTCCTCATTTTCCTACAATTTTTTAATTAATTTTTTTTTATTCTGTCCGCCTTTGATGCTTTTGCTCAGTTTATGAATGAACTATTACCAATACTATTGCTACTGCTACTACTACTACTGATACTATTAGAACTACTACTAATGCTACTATCACCATTGCTTCTACTACTACTATTACATCTAGTACTTTTGCTACTAATACTGTTACTTTTATAACTATTCCTTCTGTTGTCTTTTGTCTACTACTATGACCATTACTGTAATTACATTCGCAAAGCTATTATATTAAGTCTTTCTCTTGACATTCTGGCGATACCGTAACATTTACATTTAATAGTTGTTTATAATAAATGTTGCTTAATGGTTATATCTAATAGTTGTTGCGGCTTAAAAGACGTCCACTTTTGTGTTACCATAATTGCTTGTGACATACGTGCACACACACATACATCGTATAGTATCATTTATTGTACAATTTCCTTTTCAGAAGTCTTTATCCTGAGATCCTCTCAAATTCATTGGACGAATTGATTTTAGTTTCTACCAAAGAATGCCTTCTTATTCTTCATTCAAAGTTTCTTAAGCCATTTTAGCATTCTGGTTGTTGATGCTTTTGTTCATTTCATGCTTTTTTCATTTTTGAATTATCCTTACTACTCCCGCTACTACTTCTACTATCATTACTACTACTACTATTATCAGTACTACTAGCACTACTATCACTACTGCTGCTACTACTACTAGTACTACTGCTACTACTACTTACACCTACCACGTCTCCCAACATTCCGACAGTGCTTTGCGATAATATTTGCGCTTGTTGATAATTGTAGAATTTTGAGAAAAGCTCTCTTTTGTGTTCCGTAATTTCCTGTAGTGCAAACTTTAAAAATCAATATACTTAGCAAAAAGAAATTTGTGGCAGTATCGCTTTTATGTCCTTTCTTTCCTTATGAAGTTTTGATGAAATTGATGACGATAGCAATGATGTTTGGAGGGATGACCTTTTTTCTAGAGATAAACTTCTTAATTAAAATAAGAAGTAGATTTTAATGGACATGGACGTGGGTTTGAATGCGTTTTTATTATTATATTTTGTGTACTTATTTCTTAGAAATTTTTTATATCTAATTAGACGAATTTTGGGAGGATTTTAATGATTGTTGAGTAGAAATATTTTATATTAAAATTTGTTTACTTATATTTTCTTTTACTTGTTGAGATTTTTTTTTCAATAAATAACTTCTAAAATGAAAATAATATTAATTAGATTGCGATTGAATATCTCTTACCCTTTCCTTGTTAAACGGACTTATATTTTCGGCTTATCAAAAGAATAAAAAATAACATTGTTTTTAAATAGTGTAGTCTTTATTGTGGTTTGATCTAAGAAGAAACAGCTTTTACTTTTCTTTTCTATTTATACCTTAGCTTCTATTTCTCGATTGAATGTAAGCCGACTTATAAATGGTTTTCCTGAGGGTTGCATGCACGAAATGCGTTACGTCTATAAGTACGAAACTTCTAATGGCATTTCTTCGTTTCTATTTCCGTATTTATTCTTTATTTATTTCTTTATTTCTTTGTATTGTTGAATAACAACATACATCCGGTCGTTGATCGTTATATTTCATCTGGTTAATTCAACAGAAATATTTTGTACATTAATTTTTCTCCAGTGTAAGCAATCCATCATGATTAATTTTATTGCATTTGAAATTATGCAAAAGAAAAATTGTTGATTTGTTTTAAGAAAAATACACTGCTAAATCAAAATTAAGTAGCAGTATGTCATCCTCATTATTATACAAGCACGCATTTGTATTTATAATTGTTATCCTTAAAAAAATAAATTAATAAATATTTAATGTGTATCTAAAATATATTTTATCTCTATTTTTTATTTGTTTTTTTTTAATTTTCTAGACATATTCCGGTCTCTTTTGTGTGGTAGTGAATCCGTACAAGAAGCTGCCGATTTATACCGAAAAGATTATGGAACGGTATAAGGGTATAAAAAGACACGAAGTGCCTCCACATGTCTTCGCAATAACAGACACAGCTTATAGATCTATGTTGCAAGGTAATTTAGCAATATAATTATGCCTCTTTACTTCTTTACTTATGCCTCTTAGTATAATATACGTATATGTGCGTATGTACGACAAAAAAGGTCCACCAATGACTATAATTAATTTAATTTATTTTATGTAGTTTATAATTGAGATAGACTTATTTAAACCAACGCACTGTAAATATTTATTAAACGTTCAGAAAATTGGAAAATATTTTTTGGAGGATTCGATTTTGGAGGAGAATCGATTTTGGATATATTTGGTGTTTTGATTCTAAAAATGTTTGGAAAATATATGTTCAGTTATTTGATATGCAGTAGTATGACAGAAATCGTTTTAAACAATAAAATGGAAATTACAATAACTCCCCAGAAGACTCGGCAGTGGGGGTGAGAAGGGGTGGTGAGAGGGTCGAATTGGAGGAGAATTGCCTATAACCTACAAGCAGAATATCTTTGCATCATGTATACCGATTTTTAAAGATGTTTAATGAAATTTGAATCTTTTTTTGTCTGGTATAAAGAAACTATGCCACGCATATTAGGCAAAAACATTTTAACTTAATTTGTATTTTTAAGGAGGAAACCCGGAGTTTTGTTTACAAACGCTTACAATTCTTGTCGCGACTGAATGCCGCCACATGCGAAATATTGTTATACAAAAATACCGCTTGAACAACTCCATTTACCGTTTCGGGATTTTGTTGTGTTGTCGAGAAATTACCATTCGGGATCTTTTTAGTAAACCCAAAATCAATATATGTTGTATTTGAGAACCTCTGAATTACTTTTGAAATATAAACATAATATCGATATTAAACGACATTACATACAAAAGGCAATATGAAAAGGCATATTTTTTAAAAATTATTTGCTCGATGCATAAATAAATTTATTTTAAAATATTTTATTTGCAGCACGTTTGCGGAAACTACGAGTATTTTTAAATTCTCGTCAAACTGAAATCCCTTCGAAAGCTTGTTATTAGTATTTTATATAACGATGAATCATAAGGTGTCACGTGAACACGCATTATTATTTTTAAAACAACAAATACCGGTGTATAATTTGCCATCGTGATTGAGTTTCTTCATAACAAATAAGTCAATATATTGTTTTTTTGTTTTAAGATACAAAAAAGGAATTGTATAATTCATTTTTTGTATGAATCATGCAAATTTGTGCAATAGCTTTTTTGTTAAAAATTATATAAAGTATTTTACTTTCAATTTTAGTAAGAATTTATATTTGAATTTCATAAAACCAAAAGCATATCGATCGATGAACTTAAAATTGAAATTTGTTCATATCAGATTAACAATTTTAGTGAGGAAATTTTATTCAAATTGCTGGGGCGTTATTTTAATGACGTTCACTTTTCTTCCCGGACAATTCATACACTTTGGTTCAAAAGTCAAGGTTGCCGCCCATAAATTAGCGTATTCATTTTTGTACGATTAGGACTGACTCTGACTAGGCTCTGAAACCGGTGTTTCTTAAACTTGTTTCCTTTGTTCTTTTTTCCTTCTTTTCCTTTTTCTCCTATTCTTCATTTCTTTTGTAACATTAGAATTGTTTCGTTGAATTTCGCACGTATTTTGTATGAAGGTGTGTCACATTCTTAAATTTCGACTACAGTATTGATTTCTGTTTACTGTTTAAAGTGACTTGGATCAAGAGTCAGATCATTTCGCAAATGTGTCGACATAACCTTTAGCATTCTGTAAAATTTTCAGAATTTTTTTAATTTTATACGTAATTGTGATTAAAATAAAAATCTAAAATTATCAATATTAAACTATAAATATATTAGAAAATATTGAAAAATAGTAAAATATTGAATACTGAAATTGTAAAAAAATATTGAGAAAAAATATAATATTAGGATTAAAATTTTAATTAAAAAAGGAATAAGTAGACTTTGATATTAATCTTTAAAAATAATTCAATTTATTTGTCAGTGCATTTTGTCAATCATTTTATCATGAATTCTATCAAATATTTAATATTTAAATATTGGTGCTCATAAATGCAGTATTTGCTGTTTTTGAAGAGCATGTGATTTTTAGCATCTTTTTTCGGACGTACGTCTTTGCCTTCGCTGCTCCTTCGTTAATTAATTTTTTTTCTATAAAAGAATTCGAAGAAAGAGTTTCATTGTTGTGTGATATTCATTTCGTTGTGCTCGTAAACGGTCAGTCCAGTCTCCAATGGAAAATAAAGTTATGCAAAAAGGAAAAAACAACAATGAGCGGAAAGCCCAACGAATAAAACGCGTGTAGTATACATGCTTTTTTCATGCAGCTGCTTTTCTTGATAAACGTGGTATGAAATAGTTTCATGAGCACGAACTCCAGTAAAAATGAGTCATCCCGCCACGAAATATGACTAAAAGAAGATACGTGGGGAAGTAAATATTAGAAGAGTATAGATGCACGTGTGTATAGTTGTCCACAATGGATTTATATAGATTACTTTTAACATTGTTAACATTTCTTAGAATTATTCCGAAAAAATGTCAAAAAATCGAAAACTGATAAAATTTTGACATTTGAATATTCTAAAATTCTGACAATCCAACCGATATTTTGACATTTTATCAATTATTTGTTTGCATTATTGTCCTATGACGTGTCTCCCCTAACGCATTTATATATTTATCACGTATTTATTTTCTTACTTCTTTCATTCTAAATTGAAAAATTTCAACATCTTAGGACTTAAAATTTTATAATTATGTCTAGTTTTGATTATTTACATCTTGATAGTTCTATTTTAATACCATGTGGGGCGAAACCTTCTAAAATCCATGATATCGCGATTTGACCAAATCAAACTTAGTCAAAAGTTTTAGGTAAAATTGGTTAGCTCCAAAATTTCGCATGAAAAAATGACGTATCTGCGAAGAAATCTGTGAAAAATTTGTTAATGTTGATTCTCTCTAAATTCTTTACAATCATTATTCATCGAAAGAAGAAGCAGAAAACAAACATTATAAAATCATTTCAGTTGGTAACAGTTTCAAAGCAAGTTGGTACGATCTCAAAAAAGAGAACAAAAAAGCGAACAAGCGAAAACGAAAAAAGCTAGAGTAACCACAAATCGAACATGTCATCTGGAAGTAAGAGGAAGGTTGTTAAGAAAATGACAAAGAAGAAGAAAATTACAATTATAAAATACTACGTAAGACCAAGGCGGAGAGAAGTGAAGGAGGAAGGCAGAAGGTGTTAAAAGAGGATATTTAGAGTAGATTTAAATTTCAGTAAACCACAAATTTATTTGAAAAGATTGTCAACTAAAAAAACAAAACAACAGCAACAATAACCGAGAAGCAGTAGCATAAAGTGTTGACGGCGGCTTTAGTTGCGTTGACGGTGGCGGTGGTGACGACGCGACCTTATTCAAAATTATTACCGTAGATGGACTTGATTTAATAGTTTCGCGATTAACCCCCTCTCCTCTTACTATTCTTTACTAGTTCAGACTTTAGTGCAATGACGAATAAAAATAACAAAAAAAAAAAGAGAAGTATAAATGACCCAATTGAGCGCCATGTCACGAAGCGAAACATTGTATAACAAAAAAAAAGAAGAAAAATTAAACTTTTTATTTTAGCCGTATTAGGACTGACTGCTAGATTGATTGACTAACTGCTAGCTTACTAACTTAAAACCAGCTTTAGATTAATATTTTTCAAATATTTGTTAAAATTTCATATTTTATCTATATATGGTTAAAATATAATATCGTTAGTGGAAATAGCCTGAGATAAATTTTGATCAACCGGGGACAGAAATTAATAAAAAAAGGAAAAAATATTATAAAAGTGAAGGACTGCAAATATGATGTATCACACAAATTAATTAGTAGTATTGGATTATCGCAAATCTATACCAAAACAAATCATTGTCTTAAATGTATATTATCATATATAGTTCAAGTAAATATAAAGCTTATAGATTTTAATTAAGATTTACCCAAAAAAGTCATGCAAGATTTCACAGATTATCTTTGAAATGCCATATTTTATCGATTTATTTAATTAATTGAATGATCCGTACAATAGACTGTTGTGTAGTTCCAGGGTCGTACACATAAAACTACGATTCGTTACCTATTACGATGTTGCAGACATATTTTGAAGTATTGCGACTAATAGCCGCAAGCGTCTATTTCAGCGATTTCCAATTTGTAAGCAACACAATGCAACATTGCATATTTTTTAATTTTTTTGACCATATTTTTTGACCGGCAAATGTTGATGAAATATTGAATATATGCCCCACTAATGGCCGAGAATAATTATTAGAAATAATAATGACAGAGTGATGATTAATCGCATGATAGTCTTGAAGTATACAGAAACAAGATTCTCCGAAACAACAAGCGATTTAGGAAAAGCTTCAAGGAAGTCATATGTATTCCATCAGTTGACTGTTCTTGAGACAATCCGCGTCGAAAGTTGTAAAAGGACGAATGGAACGGATGATTAATTTACGAGTTAATCTTATTTTTTGACCAAAATACATTTTTCAAGTCATTGTAAACGATGCAATTAGTGTCTGTAGGTTAAAACTTTTGGAGTAAGAATACCAAGAAAAAATGTCAAGCTTTGTTATAGGAATATCGATTACCAGATGACACACTTGCGCTGTCCAAATATAAAAGTTAAGCCTCGTGGCGTAGTGATTGTCTGTCCTAAATCCTCTACTGTAATTATTTATAACAGGATACTAGCTGTAGCTTGAAGGCAGTTCTCCCACTGTCTCCAGGACATATTATTTATCACAGCATACAAATAGAAAGTTACTTTTATGATGATTTCAATTCTTTTATGAATTCTTTTAAATTTCTTTTAGATCGCGAGGATCAATCGATTTTGTGTACGGGTGAATCTGGTGCTGGTAAAACGGAAAATACCAAGAAAGTCATACAGTATTTAGCGTATGTCGCTGCCTCAAAACCCAAAGGCTCTGGTGCGGTAAGTCATCATCAATGTCTGATGGTACTCTTTCTGATAGATCTATTATGTAGAATTTAATCACAGTCTTTTTTGATATTTTTTCACAATAATAATTTACTTATTTTATATTTTATAAAAAATGCAATTATAAATATATAATTTTTTATTTTTTTTTTTGAAAAAGCACCTTTTTTTAGTGAAATTTCTTTAAGAAAATTTATACATTATTATTATTATTTACCGTGCAAATTTTATCTTATTTAACTTAGTTTTTTATTATTATCTTTTATTATTTTTCTTGGATATTTTCTTAGCAAAACTGTTATGAATCAGAAATCGATTAGAAATTATTATTAGTTTTCTCTTGATAAAATAGTAATGACAATGACTTGATAAAAAAGTGACAATGATATTAATAGTGATAAGATAGATTGTCTTTTGGTATGAGTAGTATTATTTAATAGTATTTAATAATAGTGTTATATGTATTTAATATTTCTCTTAAGCAATAAAAGTATTTATTACTATTTCTTTCAGAAGTTATAAAAAGATCGATGGTCAAATCATTATGTTGAAATCTGTTTGACATGAATTAGTAGAAATTGTGAAGATATCGTATATATTTGTCGATATTAAACTATAATGTCTAGCATTGTCTTGTCGTTTCGCCCAGGAATTAAATTTTTGAAAGCGTAAAGAAAAAAAGAAAGTCGTATAGAAAATCATACACATGTTTTACATGATCGTCAGAAACAAATATCAGTATTTTTTTAACAAATTTCTCGAATATTCTAAAACAGCATCGGCAGTTTTTCTGTTCACAAGCTCTGCGTTATGTTGGAATTGTTTTAACAGATTTCATTGAAGTTAAGTTTATGTTAACTGTTTTTATGTTAAATATTTGATTTTAAAGCTTTTATTACACATTCATTCAGAGTCATTACAGAGCCGCGTTTTTTAACTCTTTAATTAAACTTCTTTTTCATCATTCGCGATTTTGATTATTAGCCATTCTATCCTCAGATTCTTGTCCTAGAAGCTTTATGAGTTTGCTTATTAAAACGTCGCTCCTTCTCTACAGAGGCTTCTCCGCCTAAAAAAAGGTTTTTACTTTAATCGAGAAAATTTGGTATTCAGGGATATTTCAATTAATTGATAATATTGCTTCTTATCGCCATTTGTATTACCATTTTAGTTCAAAATTTAACTGATTTTAATAATTTACAATTATCGAATAATCATTTTATATCTAATCATTTCTTTTTATAGTGTCGTCCTCTTCTTTTCATTGTCATTATAACCAAATAGGTTTATATGAAAATATAGTTTTTATTTTATTATTATTTTCCAATACGGAGCTGTATATTCTACAGTTACCGATGACCATTCTCGCTCAAAGTACTCATTATCATCATCATTATCACCACCATAATCAATACCACTGAACAAATACTAAATGATCGATGGTGAAACTAAGCCACGCGTGCCATAGAAAAAATAAAGAAGAAAATTTTAAATAATTTAATTATTGAATTACGCATTGTTATACTAGAAAGATAAAAACGTTAGAATTTAGGGCTAGATTCTAATAATTCATAATTTCAAGGTCAATGGGAGACAGACTAAATTGCGAAAGATAAAATCCTGTCAATATTCTGAAACTTCGAGCAGCAAAATCTCGAAACAATATCGAAGATAAAGTACCGAACGTCAAAATTCCAAAACGGCATAATCCTGAAACAATGAAGTCCAGAAGCGACACAATGTCGAACGGCAAATTCCGGAATTAATAATAGTGTTTAAAGAATAATATACATAATATTGCGACATTGATATTCAAGAAAATTTGCTTACTTCTACAAAAGTTTGCTTGCTGATGGTTGCAGTCTTTGACACGACTGAAAGCCGCCACACGCAATAACGTGTTCAAGGATACTTTTGCCAGCAAAGTAGAAGAATGTTAATCGAAAACTATTCACTTATTAAAACACCAATAATTTTTCAATGCAAGAATTACTATTAGGAATTAAAATTTCATAATTTCATAATAATTTGTCAAGCAGCATAATAATTTGTCAAACAGCATTTTGTCGTCATTTATAGTTTTGTTGTTTGCGATTATGTCGTTCGACAGTCTCCGTTTGGGTTTGTGTTGCCACCATAATTATGATTAAAAAGTATGCAATAAATGTCTATCGTATTTATAACATTTTACTTCAAAATAATATAGAATAACAAAAACCTCATTGAAAAAGAAATTTATGAAACAGATGCCATTTGTAAAATAATATTTTATTAGTAAAGTAAATATATATATATTTTTTTCTTTTTATAATTTATGGTTTATTCGATAATGATTTTGTTTTCTTGGCGAGAGTGATAATGAAATGAAAAGCATATGATTGGATAATTTTATTAAAATAATATTAATGAATCACATTAGTAATTGCCTAGAGCTTATTTTAAAAACGTATGGCGCGTCTGTCGAAAAAGTTATGCCAACCCTTTACTAAACTACAGACGAATGAGGGGATGCATGAGTGATTATTTATAGAATATAAAACATCTGTCCAAATATTCGATCGTATATACCATATAGTTGTATAGATCGATTGTAGCTTTTCTATTGGTTGGTTTTTGTGTTTTATTTTTTCTATTTAATATTTTTACTGCTGCTGTTCTGATGCTATTATTGTTGATTTTATATCGAAACAACCAAACAATTATTGTCTTTTCAACTATCGTCGGTTTGAGCCTTTACAGATTTCACGCTGTTGATTTTTTGACTGCTGACATCAATTTTTTTCCAATTTAATTCCATAGATGGTCTTGCCTATCAAAAGCAAAAAACAAATTGATTTTATTTTATTTCTTATTTCTTCCATTTTTAATTTGTGATTTAATTTGTTGAATATTTTTTTCCTGCCTCTTGTTTGTTTGTATAGTTATTATTATCTCTATCTCTAACTCTTTCTCTCCCTCTTCTTGCTTTGATTTTTTTTCAATAATAATGATTCATTTCTTGATTTTAGCATTAAAAATATTGAGCTTTGATATTTATAATGATGATAAGAAGACCATCGATAACCGATCTATCAAGTTATTCTTATCAATAATTTTTGATAATTTTGAAAGAAAAAACATTTCAATAAAATGAAAATTCAAAATAATTGCTAAAAGTGTTTGCAGAATATTTAAAACTGAATATTTAATATTGAATTAAATTATTTTTAATAATTATTAAAATCAATTTTTTTGTCGTCTGCCTTCTACGCTTATCACTTTAAACAGGGTCAATTAACTTCTGTTTGTCTGGCGTTTATTGCCTACTTTCCACTCTTTGTGTATATGGGTGTGTATGTCTGTGTGTGTGTTTGATGTATTTTTTGTTATGACAGACTAATCCAATTATTTAATAATAACTCAATTGAATTGCAATATTTTACCATTTATCATTTAGTTGACAAGTTTGGGTTTCTGTTGTCCGATTATTACGTATTAATGTTGATCTTGCGCTTGCCAATCCCACAAAGTTAAAATTAATTAGTAATTAAAAAATAAATGAATAATTAACAACTTGACACTCAATAGCTTAATGCTTTATTGTTCAATATCTAAGTATAATTGTCTACGTTAATCAATAATACTGATTACATTAAACAAATATATTTCATTATATTTTTTTGGAAAAAAATATAAAATTGTAAACACTTCAAAATTATATTGAATTTTATTTTATTATAATTTTTTTAAAGCATGAAATTATAAAAATGTTAAAAAAATTATGTATAATTTTATTGTTTTGTATGCATTAAAATATTCATTTTATTAGGATATTTTGAAGATATCAGATAGTGAACATTTCTAACAAAAACGTATTTTATTGTAATTCTTTAAAAATAGAAATTTATAAGAAGTTATCAACATTTTTTGAAAATATATTTCACTAAAATTTTTAAGATATAAAATTATACAAATTTCTCGAAGGAATACATTTCATTATACTTCAACACAGTTTCTGAAAAATTGTTTTTTATTTTATTCGATCACACTCTTTTTTTTCTCGACTTTTTATAGACGCTCGAATTTATATTGATGAATACTTTTTCCTAAGACTTTTTAAAAAATTCTATTTGGCAAATTATAGCCAGTTACCGTTTGAGGCAAGGACATTATGAGAGAGTGAGAATTGTGAAAAAAAAACTAGAGGGGTGTAAGGAGTGTGTCAACAACACTGAACACATTCAGGTTTCGTTTTAATTTAACATCGCAGTTGCTTTTGGCCAAAAACGTTTGACTAACTGGCTGTTTGGCAGAAACTGAAAGTCCTAAAAAGGTTGTGTTAATGTTAGAACCAGTTAGTTTGAGACGCATTCGTCTTTTTTTTGCCTGGTTGTTAGTTTTTGGTTAGATAACACAAATTTGGGTGATACCATATGCGTAACTAAAATCCAATTGAACAAAAATTAAAAATCGATGTGTGAGAGACAAGTATTTCACACGCTTTAATGAATTTAATTTACGACAAAATCTAATTGGAAGTAAATTATGATGTATTTTTAATTTTCGTTTGACTTTTTGAGTAAGAAGTTTTTATGTTGGCAAACTTGAATGATAGTTGAATATTTCAAAATTAATGATTTATCGAATATGCTGGTATTAGATATGTTTCATATGTTTCTCGTAAGATTTCGTTTCGTAAGATTTAAATATCAAATGAGTAGAAAGAGTCTTTGAGTAGAAAGAGCGCACCCATTTTTATTTATCAAATTGATTCTATTCCGAAGTCTATTAGACTCACTTAATCAGTCGTTATCTTTTAAAGACCGAATACTTATGGGACTACTCTTGTTTTCCTTCCCATTCTTATTTGTTATTAATTTGTTTTATAAATTTTTTTTACTTTACATTTTATATCTAATAAAATCAATAGAGAGATATTTTTTAATTATTATTTATTGTTTTCCCTTTTGGGTTGTAAAATGCAAAGTATTGATTGTTTTAAAAACAGAAAGAAAATAGCAATCAATTCAATTTTTTAGAATATTCTATTTTTTTATTATTATTTGTTTAGTATTGGTAGACAGTATAAAAATACTTTATCATTTGACACTGATGACTTTTGTTCTGAACAAAAAAATTAAAACACTGAAATAGTTTTTTATAAGGAGAGGAATGAAAATCTAATAAAATTTAATAAGAAACTAAGGCAAAAGTTTTATTAAAATTTATACAATTACAAAATTCAGTAAAACCTCACGAGAATTTCTCAAAAGAAGTTTCTACTCAATGGATGCAGAGATAGGAAAACATTTTACACAGGAAATCAATCTAAACTATCTACTTAGCAATATTTTTTTTCTAGGGCTACTTAGCAATATTTTTTCATTTATTAAATTTATATTTATGTTATACCATAAATTATTGATAGCATTACTATAATTTATTTTTACTTTCGATTAAGCTAAATTGAAATTTATTATTCTTGAAATTTATTACTGAATTATTTTTAAAATTTATAATTTTTGAAGTTAAATTTATATATTTATTGAAATTGCATTTTTTATAAAATTCCGATTTAAATAAATATCTATATATACATATATATAGAAGAATCCTATTTAATTGAAGTTTATGATTTATAAACATTTTAGATAAATAATTTACAAAAGTATTTTTATAAATTTTATTAAATACTTCCAATATCCTCAGATTGTTTAAAATTAAAAAAAATTCTCTAAAAGAAAATCTTTATTTATTTTTTTAAAAAAATCCTAGACGATTATTATTTCCAATTGAAATTTCTTATAAATAATTATCTCCATGGTATTAGTCTTTGTAAAATAATTGCAAACTGTACAGCATAATAACGGTTTGTTGGTATAGGTTCTTATTTTTTATTTAATGAAAATCGAAAGAAAGGAAGAAATATAGAAAAATAAAGGTTTTAAAGACTACGATTAAAAAAATCACAAATGGTCTTTTGTACAGATTATATGTATATGTATATATATTTAACATATATATGTTGTCTTTATTTGAATTAAAATTTTAATCAATATACATTTCTATAGATACATATATATGATTTTTCCTTAATACTTTTTTATCTTTCCTTGTATTTTTTCATGTACTTTTTATCTGCAAAATCGCTCTACTCTACCACTACCACTATTATCACTATTATTATTAATGTTGCTGTTGTTGTAAAATTGATTGGTTGATGTCACCCACGCCCTCCTCCCCCGAACACTGTTGGTTACTTGATGGGATATATTCATTTCTATTTATTCCCAAAACATTAATTAAAAAAATAATGTTTAAAAATATTGTTTCGAAAAAAAAATATTCAAAATTGTAAATAAAATAATTACACACATACATTTTTTAATGCCAAATTTTGAATAAATTTCGTCTCTTTCCAAACAAATTTGTTCAATTTTAACAATTATATTTTATAAAATAACTTCAAATTTATTGCACGTCGCGTGGCTAATTCAATTGAAATTACTTGTGACCAAAACCGCGTAAACGGCTGGCAATATTGTACTCCTCGCTACCTGTTTCCTAAAATCACAAAAAATCCCCTCCAAACGTTGACACTTATTCAATCAACCAACCAACCAACCAACAAACCAACTGACGAAATCAACGAACCAACCAACAAACCAACTGACCAAATCAACCAACCAATCAACCAACCAACCAACCAACAAACCAACTGACCAAATCAACCAACCAACCAACCAACCAACCTACCAATTTCATCATCACAACAGGGACCACATCCAGCCTTAATTATTGTAAGTATTTCAATGGCCAGAGCGCGACAAAATTAGGCGAAATCTCATTAACTGAAACTGTTTTAATAATTTTCCTTATAACAATATTAACCTGAAAATTCTTTTTGTATTATATTTTTATTAACTTTTGTTTATGGATATGACTGCATTGTGTTATATATATATATATATATATATATATATATATATATATATATATATATATATATATATATATATATATATATATATATATATATATATATATATATATATATATATATATATATATATATATATATATATATATATATATATATATATATATATATATATATATATATATATATATATATATATATATATATATATATATATATATATATATATTATATATATATATATATATATATATATATATATATATATATATATATATATATATATATATTATATATATATATATATATATATATATATATATATATATATATATATATATATATATATATATATATATATATATATATATATATATATATATATATATATATATATATATATATATATATATATATATATATATATATATATATATATATATATATATATATATATATATATATATATATATATATATATATATATATATATATATATATATATATATATATATATATATATATATATATATATATATATATATATATATATATATATATATATATATATATATATATATATATATATATATATATATATATATATATATATATATATATATATATATATATATATATATATATATATATATATATATATATATATATATATATATATATATATATATATATATATATATATATATATATATATATATATATATATATATATATATATATATATATATATATATATATATATATATATATATATATATATATATATATATATATATATATATATATATATATATATATATATATATATATATATATATATATATATATAATATATATATATATATATATATATATATATATATATATATATATATATATATATATATATATATATATATATATATATATATATATATATATATATATATATATATATATATATATATATATATATATATATATATATATATATATATATATATATATATATATATATATATATATATATATATATATATATATATATATATATATATATATATATATATATATATATATATATATATATATATATATATATATATATATATATATATATATATATATATATATATATATATATATATATATATTTATATATATATATATATATATATATATATATATATATATATATATATATATATATATATATATATATATATATATATATATATATATATATATATATATATATATATATATA